>JAKWJC010000365.1:25934746-25939746 GCA_027704865.1 Solanum neorickii
AGTTGCATAATGCCCTTTGCCTATAATCCTTTGCTTGGTATTATAACCGGTTTTGAATCTTCTAGCATTCACTTTCGAAACTTCCTGAGTCGGATCTTCAATACCGAGGAGTTGATTTTCAATCTTAGCAATATTTGATTCAAGAAAATCATTTGTAATCGGTTTTGAACTTAAACCAGACAATTTTTTATCAATAAGATTTCATAATTCATTAAAATTTTTAACTTTAAAATCAGCAGTATCAATAGGACGCTGAATATGAGTAGGAACACTCAAAGAATTTTTTGAAGTAGAAGCTTTATCTTCTTTTGGACCTTTTTGAAATTCCTTTACAAAAATAATTAATTCATCTAATTTTTTTATCTAAAGAACTAATATGCTCTCCAAGAACTTTAACATATAAACTCAAATAATTATTTTGAGAAATAAGATTATTAATCTCATGAATAGTAATCTGGGTAACATCTGTTTGAATAAACTTTTGAAAAGCTGAAAAAGTTAACCCAATATTATTTGGAAAAATAAAAGGAGCTTGAGGAGGATAGATGACTTTAGTAATAGTGCCAACATGCTAGCACCATGGCCTCCCATTTGAAGGATTTCACAAGGATTAATCCCCCTACTTTCTAAGGGTTTAAAGTGGAGAAAGATACCCAAGAGTTCATTGAGGAAACCTACAAGATCTTCTCTGCAATGGGTTCAACTATTAGTGAGACGGCCGAGTTAGCCACCTACCAACTCTAAGATGTGGCACAAACTTGGTATGTCCAATGGAGACAGTAGGAATTTATGGGGTGGAATAGTGACATAAGAGATTTTAATGAATTCTTTTCTTGATAGGTTCTTTCCTAGAGATAAGAGGGAAGACAAAGTTGGAGTATTCATCAACCTTCGTCAAGGAGATATGAGTGTACTGGACTACTCTTTGAAATTTACTAAGTTGTCAAATTATGCTCCTTCTTTGGTTTTCGACCCTAGGGATGAGATGAGTCACTTTGTGATGGGAGTGTCCGATGACTTGAAAGAAGAATGTCGCTCGGTTAGATACATGATGATGTGAACATTTCTCATCTCATGGTTTATACTAAAAAAGTGGAGGAGACAAGAATTAATAGGAAGAGTAGAGATGACAATAAGGAAAAGTCTTTTGATGGTGGTTCTTCAAAGGGTAGGCTAGATATCCAAGACAAGCTTAGGTTCAAAAAGAGGTTTTCTAACAAGTTCCTTAATAGTTACCTAAGGCTCGTGATGATAGGTTGTCTAACCCTAAGCCTAAAAAAGGAAGGGGTACTAGTCCATAAAAAAGAAGCCAACTTGTGAAAGTGTTACAAGAAGCATATTATGGTGATTGGATCATTGGGTTGGACAATTGCTTTAGTTGTTGCAAGAGTTGCCACAAGGTGAGAGATTGTACAAATTTGAAGGGTCAAGACAATGGTAGTGGTAAATCTCAAGCAAGTGCTTCTAATGTTCACGCTCCGAATAAGAACTGCTTTTATGCTCTCCGCTCTAGGAGGGAGCAAGCGACTTCACCCGATATGTTGACTTGTATGTTGAAAGTCTTTTCTATTGATGTATATTCTTTACTTGATCCTTGTGCTACTTTATCATTTTTTACTCCTCTAGTAGCTCAAAACTTGACATTTTACCCGGTATCTTGAATGAACCTTTTTCGGTGTCTACCCACGTGGGTGATTTAGTTGTTTCAAAAAGAGTGTATAGAAACTATCCTATAATGTTTCACAATACAGTTAAATAGGTTGAATTAGTAGAACTTGATATGTTTGATTTTAATATCATTTTGGGTATGTATTGGTTGCATGATTGTTTCGCTTCCATAAATTGTAGTATAAGGGTGGTTAAGTTTAACTTTCCAAATGAACCCGTTTTATAATGGAAAGGGGAAAATTCTATTCCTAGTGGTCATATCATTTCTTGTTTGAAAGCTTGTAAGATGATATCTAAAGGGTGTCAATACTATATTGTAAAAGTCAAAAATTTAGACTCCGAAATTCCTCCCATTGAGTCGGTCCACGTAGTTAGGAAATTTTCATAAGTATTTCCTAATGATCTTCCTGGTATTCCCCCCGAACGGAAAATTGATTTTGTATGGACTTGATACCAGATACAAATCCCATTTCAATTTCTTCTTATCAGATGGATCCTGCCTAATTTAAAGAGTTGAAGTCTCAACTCAAAATTCACTAGACATGGGTTTTATTAGGTTAGTGTTTATCCATGGGGTGCTCCACTGTCAACTACACCAAGTTACAATCAAGAACAAATATCCTCTCTCTAGGATTGATGGTTTATATTATCAACTTCAAGGTGCGAGTCACTTTTCCAAGATTGAATTGAGATAGAGATATCACTAACTTAGGTTGAGAGGTCAACATATTCCCAAGACGACTTTTCGGACTAGATATGGTTACTATGATTTCTTTGTAATGTACTTTGGTCTCGCTAATGCTCTGAAAACATTTATGGACTTAATGAATATGGTGATTCAAAGTTACCCAGATTCATTTGTCATTGTCTTCATTGGCGACATCTTTGTATATTTAAAAAATAAGGGTGAACACATTGACCATTTGATAGTTAATTTGAAAAAGTTTAAGGAACACCAATTATTTACTAAATATATAGCAAATGTGATTTTCTTGTTAAGGTCGGTAGTGTTTCTTCCTCATATTATATCTAGTGAGGGTGTAGAGGTTGATGCAAGGAAGACCAAAGCGATAAAAATTGGCCTAGACCTTCGGCTCCTACGGATATTATGAGTTTCTTAGGACTATCTGGTTATTAAAGAAGGTTTGTCGATGGGTTTGCATCTCTTGCTTCTCCTTGTCCAACCTTGACTCAAAAGAATGTGAAATTTGAATGGTCTAAAGGATATGAAAGAAGCTTCAAAATGTTTAAGGATAGGCTTACCTCCACTCCGGTGTTGACCTTACTAGAGGGTACTAAGGGCTTTGTGGTTTATTCTGATGCATATCCAGTTGAGTTGGGGTATTTTCTTATCCAATATTTCAATGTTATAGGATATGCTTCTAGGCAACTCAAAGTTCATGAGAATAATTATTCGACTCATGACCTTGAGTTTGTGGCCGTGGTATTTTCCTTGAAAATTTGAAGGCATTATCTGTATGGGTTTAATGTAATGTGTATAAGGAACATAAAAGTCTTCAATACGTATTCACCCAAAAGGAGTTAAATATCTAGCAAAGATGGTGGTTGGAGTTAATGAAAGTCTACGACACGAGTCTTCTCTATCACCCCAGTAAGGCTAATGTGGTAGCGGACACTCTGAGTCGTTTGTCTATGGGTAGTGTGTCCAATATGGAAGAATCCGAGAGAAACCTAATAAGGGATGTTCATAGGTTGGCTCGTTTAGGGATTCAAATTGAAGATTCACCTAATGGTGCTGTGTTGGTACATTATAACTCCGAGTCGTCTTTGATGGTTGAGGTGAAGTTTAAGCAATACCTTGATCCATTATTAATGGAGTTGAAAGAATTGGTTCCTGAAAAGAAGAAGGAGTCATTCTCTTAATGCGGGGATGGTTTTATTACATTCCAAGGGAGATTGTGTGCGCCCAATGTCGATGATTTGAGAAATAGGATTCTTGAGGAAGCACAAGGAGCCCGTTACTCTATTCATCCGGGTTATGAACTCTTATATATGTTGACTTGACTATGCTTGATGATGTTAGATTGTGTAGTATATGGTATTTATCTAAGTGTTATGTGTTTATAGGCTTATATGGGTTCTTGGATGTGCATAAGGCTTTTCAAAGTAAATTAGCAATATTTGACAAATTTCCTCTTTGGCATAATTTCAATTGTTTTATGTGCATATACTCATACTTTGTACAAGTGTGTACTAACCCATGCTTTATGTTTCTACATTTTTTAGGTTTGGGACAATAAGTTCTTAAGAAGGCCATTTCAAGACTACTTGGACTTTACCAAGGGTTTGGTAGGTCGTCACTTCTTCGAGGAAAATGCCACTTTCTAGCATTGGATGTTGATTAGTCTTAAAGATACTTTGTTTATTTCCTTTCATTTGAGTACTAAGATTGTATAATCCTATATGTGGCTTTTATTGTGTTGATGTATGAGCTATGACCAACTGTTATACTCTTGCGAGACATCCGTTTTAAGACTATATTGTATCTTATATATATGTGTTCCATAAAAGTAGAAGACTATGTAATCCTTTTATATGTAGGGTCTAAGTAAACTCGATATGAAATTATTATGTCTATAAGACAGGTCTATGTAAACCTCATGATAGATATAAAGAAAACTTTTAAATTTTCTGCATTTTTAACCTATGAATGTAATGATGATTGCTAAGATGTTAGTCTTAGTCCTCTCCAAGGACGACGACACCACTTATGTCTAGGGGGTGATCCCTGATGTGAAAGGTGTTTACTTCTTGTCAATCTAGATATGTGTTGATCATGGCGTTGAAGGCAAATTTGTGTAACATAAATGTGATGTTATGATTCATTATGTGGAGTAGCACGCTTAATCTTCTATTCTAGTATCATGATCTAGGTGTTGTTGATGTCTACTCTAATTGAATGAAGTTGTTAGGGTTAGTTTTGGATAGGTGCTGTCATTGATGAAGAAATAATAGTTAATGAACCCCTACCTATGTACCCCTATATGAATGTGTGATTAGCTACTGTTTGGAGTATTGAATGTAAGGTAAAGTTATCTTGTCTCCTATGATAAATTGTGATGTGTGGTATATGCTTGAATATGCACTATGGTCTTAAGAGGATGGATGCCTCAATGTGTTATTGATAGCCATTAGGTTATCATGTTGACCAATGTACACAAACTCACACCGCATGCATGCTTACAAGTAGTATAGGTTCATGATGTCTAATGAAAGGGTATTCTCATACGCACTTGTGCCTACTATTATGAATGTAGAGCATTTGTTCATGAAGTATGTTATGTATCCCTTAAGAAGGAGGACTTGATATA